>OY992869.1:0-20000 GCA_963921415.1 Pyrausta despicata | reverse complement strand
GGTTAGGTTAGGTTAGGTTAGGTTAGGTTAGGTTAGGTTAGGTTAGGTTAGGTTAGGTTAGGTTAGGTTAGGTTAGGTTAGGTTAGGTTAGGTTAGGTTAGGTTAGGTTAGGTTAGGTTAGGTTAGGTTAGGTTAGGTTAGGTTAGGTTAGGTTAGGTTAGGTTAGGTTAGGTTAGGTTAGGTTAGGTTAGGTTAGGTTAGGTTAGGTTAGGTTAGGTTAGGTTAGGTTAGGTTAGGTTAGGTTAGGTTAGGTTAGGTTAGGTTAGGTTAGGTTAGGTTAGGTTAGGTTAGGTTAGGTTAGGTTAGGTTAGGTTAGGTTAGGTTAGGTTAGGTTAGGTTAGGTTAGGTTAGGTTAGGTTAGGTTAGGTTAGGTTAGGTTAGGTTAGGTTAGGTTAGGTTAGGTTAGGTTAGGTTAGGTTAGGTTAGGTTAGGTTAGGTTAGGTTAGGTTAGGTTAGGTTAGGTTAGGTTAGGTTAGGTTAGGTTAGGTTAGGTTAGGTTAGGTTAGGTTAGGTTAGGTTAGGTTAGGTTAGGTTAGGTTAGGTTAGGTTAGGTTAGGTTAGGTTAGGTTAGGTTAGGTTAGGTTAGGTTAGGTTAGGTTAGGTTAGGTTAGGTTAGGTTAGGTTAGGTTAGGTTAGGTTAGGTTAGGTTAGGTTAGGTTAGGTTAGGTTAGGTTAGGTTAGGTTAGGTTAGGTTAGGTTAGGTTAGGTTAGGTTAGGTTAGGTTAGGTTAGGTTAGGTTAGGTTAGGTTAGGTTAGGTTAGGTTAGGTTAGGTTAGGTTAGGTTAGGTTAGGTTAGGTTAGGTTAGGTTAGGTTAGGTTAGGTTAGGTTAGGTTAGGTTAGGTTAGGTTAGGTTAGGTTAGGTTAGGTTAGGTTAGGTTAGGTTAGGTTAGGTTAGGTTAGGTTAGGTTAGGTTAGGTTAGGTTAGGTTAGGTTAGGTTAGGTTAGGTTAGGTTAGGTTAGGTTAGGTTAGGTTAGGTTAGGTTAGGTTAGGTTAGGTTAGGTTAGGTTAGGTTAGGTTAGGTTAGGTTAGGTTAGGTTAGGTTAGGTTAGGTTAGGTTAGGTTAGGTTAGGTTAGGTTAGGTTAGGTTAGGTTAGGTTAGGTTAGGTTAGGTTAGGTTAGGTTAGGTTAGGTTAGGTTAGGTTAGGTTAGGTTAGGTTAGGTTAGGTTAGGTTAGGTTAGGTTAGGTTAGGTTAGGTTAGGTTAGGTTAGGTTAGGTTAGGTTAGGTTAGGTTAGGTTAGGTTAGGTTAGGTTAGGTTAGGTTAGGTTAGGTTAGGTTAGGTTAGGTTAGGTTAGGTTAGGTTAGGTTAGGTTAGGTTAGGTTAGGTTAGGTTAGGTTAGGTTAGGTTAGGTTAGGTTAGGTTAGGTTAGGTTAGGTTAGGTTAGGTTAGGTTAGGTTAGGTTAGGTTAGGTTAGGTTAGGTTAGGTTAGGTTAGGTTAGGTTAGGTTAGGTTAGGTTAGGTTAGGTTAGGTTAGGTTAGGTTAGGTTAGGTTAGGTTAGGTTAGGTTAGGTTAGGTTAGGTTAGGTTAGGTTAGGTTAGGTTAGGTTAGGTTAGGTTAGGTTAGGTTAGGTTAGGTTAGGTTAGGTTAGGTTAGGTTAGGTTAGGTTAGGTTAGGTTAGGTTGGTTAGGTTAGGTTAGGTTAGGTTAGGTTAGGTTAGGTTAGGTTAGGTTAGGTTAGGTTAGGTTAGGTTAGGTTAGGTTAGGTTAGGTTAGGTTAGGTTAGGTTAGGTTAGGTTAGGTTAGGTTAGGTTAGGTTAGGTTAGGTTAGGTTAGGTTAGGTTAGGTTAGGTTAGGTTAGGTTAGGTTAGGTTAGGTTAGGTTAGGTTAGGTTAGGTTAGGTTAGGTTAGGTTAGGTTAGGTTAGGTTAGGTTAGGTTAGGTTAGGTTAGGTTAGGTTAGGTTAGGTTAGGTTAGGTTAGGTTAGGTTAGGTTAGGTTAGGTTAGGTTAGGTTAGGTTAGGTTAGGTTAGGTTAGGTTAGGTTAGGTTAGGTTAGGTTAGGTTAGGTTAGGTTAGGTTAGGTTAGGTTAGGTTAGGTTAGGTTAGGTTAGGTTAGGTTAGGTTAGGTTAGGTTAGGTTAGGTTAGGTTAGGTTAGGTTAGGTTAGGTTAGGTTAGGTTAGGTTAGGTTAGGTTAGGTTAGGTTAGGTTAGGTTAGGTTAGGTTAGGTTAGGTTAGGTTAGGTTAGGTTAGGTTAGGTTAGGTTAGGTTAGGTTAGGTTAGGTTAGGTTAGGTTAGGTTAGGTTAGGTTAGGTTAGGTTAGGTTAGGTTAGGTTAGGTTAGGTTAGGTTAGGTTAGGTTAGGTTAGGTTAGGTTAGGTTAGGTTAGGTTAGGTTAGGTTAGGTTAGGTTAGGTTAGGTTAGGTTAGGTTAGGTTAGGTTAGGTTAGGTTAGGTTAGGTTAGGTTAGGTTAGGTTAGGTTAGGTTAGGTTAGGTTAGGTTAGGTTAGGTTAGGTTAGGTTAGGTTAGGTTAGGTTAGGTTAGGTTAGGTTAGGTTAGGTTAGGTTAGGTTAGGTTAGGTTAGGTTAGGTTAGGTTAGGTTAGGTTAGGTTAGGTTAGGTTAGGTTAGGTTAGGTTAGGTTAGGTTAGGTTAGGTTAGGTTAGGTTAGGTTAGGTTAGGTTAGGTTAGGTTAGGTTAGGTTAGGTTAGGTTAGGTTAGGTTAGGTTAGGTTAGGTTAGGTTAGGTTAGGTTAGGTTAGGTTAGGTTAGGTTAGGTTAGGTTAGGTTAGGTTAGGTTAGGTTAGGTTAGGTTAGGTTAGGTTAGGTTAGGTTAGGTTAGGTTAGGTTAGGTTAGGTTAGGTTAGGTTAGGTTAGGTTAGGTTAGGTTAGGTTAGGTTAGGTTAGGTTAGGTTAGGTTAGGTTAGGTTAGGTTAGGTTAGGTTAGGTTAGGTTAGGTTAGGTTAGGTTAGGTTAGGTTAGGTTAGGTTAGGTTAGGTTAGGTTAGGTTAGGTTAGGTTAGGTTAGGTTAGGTTAGGTTAGGTTAGGTTAGGTTAGGTTAGGTTAGGTTAGGTTAGGTTAGGTTAGGTTAGGTTAGGTTAGGTTAGGTTAGGTTAGGTTAGGTTAGGTTAGGTTAGGTTAGGTTAGGTTAGGTTAGGTTAGGTTAGGTTAGGTTAGGTTAGGTTAGGTTAGGTTAGGTTAGGTTAGGTTAGGTTAGGTTAGGTTAGGTTAGGTTAGGTTAGGTTAGGTTAGGTTAGGTTAGGTTAGGTTAGGTTAGGTTAGGTTAGGTTAGGTTAGGTTAGGTTAGGTTAGGTTAGGTTAGGTTAGGTTAGGTTAGGTTAGGTTAGGTTAGGTTAGGTTAGGTTAGGTTAGGTTAGGTTAGGTTAGGTTAGGTTAGGTTAGGTTAGGTTAGGTTAGGTTAGGTTAGGTTAGGTTAGGTTAGGTTAGGTTAGGTTAGGTTAGGTTAGGTTAGGTTAGGTTAGGTTAGGTTAGGTTAGGTTAGGTTAGGTTAGGTTAGGTTAGGTTAGGTTAGGTTAGGTTAGGTTAGGTTAGGTTAGGTTAGGTTAGGTTAGGTTAGGTTAGGTTAGGTTAGGTTAGGTTAGGTTAGGTTAGGTTAGGTTAGGTTAGGTTAGGTTAGGTTAGGTTAGGTTAGGTTAGGTTAGGTTAGGTTAGGTTAGGTTAGGTTAGGTTAGGTTAGGTTAGGTTAGGTTAGGTTAGGTTAGGTTAGGTTAGGTTAGGTTAGGTTAGGTTAGGTTAGGTTAGGTTAGGTTAGGTTAGGTTAGGTTAGGTTAGGTTAGGTTAGGTTAGGTTAGGTTAGGTTAGGTTAGGTTAGGTTAGGTTAGGTTAGGTTAGGTTAGGTTAGGTTAGGTTAGGTTAGGTTAGGTTAGGTTAGGTTAGGTTAGGTTAGGTTAGGTTAGGTTAGGTTAGGTTAGGTTAGGTTAGGTTAGGTTAGGTTAGGTTAGGTTAGGTTAGGTTAGGTTAGGTTAGGTTAGGTTAGGTTAGGTTAGGTTAGGTTAGGTTAGGTTAGGTTAGGTTAGGTTAGGTTAGGTTAGGTTAGGTTAGGTTAGGTTAGGTTAGGTTAGGTTAGGTTAGGTTAGGTTAGGTTAGGTTAGGTTAGGTTAGGTTAGGTTAGGTTAGGTTAGGTTAGGTTAGGTTAGGTTAGGTTAGGTTAGGTTAGGTTAGGTTAGGTTAGGTTAGGTTAGGTTAGGTTAGGTTAGGTTAGGTTAGGTTAGGTTAGGTTAGGTTAGGTTAGGTTAGGTTAGGTTAGGTTAGGTTAGGTTAGGTTAGGTTAGGTTAGGTTAGGTTAGGTTAGGTTAGGTTAGGTTAGGTTAGGTTAGGTTAGGTTAGGTTAGGTTAGGTTAGGTTAGGTTAGGTTAGGTTAGGTTAGGTTAGGTTAGGTTAGGTTAGGTTAGGTTAGGTTAGGTTAGGTTAGGTTAGGTTAGGTTAGGTTAGGTTAGGTTAGGTTAGGTTAGGTTAGGTTAGGTTAGGTTAGGTTAGGTTAGGTTAGGTTAGGTTAGGTTAGGTTAGGTTAGGTTAGGTTAGGTTAGGTTAGGTTAGGTTAGGTTAGGTTAGGTTAGGTTAGGTTAGGTTAGGTTAGGTTAGGTTAGGTTAGGTTAGGTTAGGTTAGGTTAGGTTAGGTTAGGTTAGGTTAGGTTAGGTTAGGTTAGGTTAGGTTAGGTTAGGTTAGGTTAGGTTAGGTTAGGTTAGGTTAGGTTAGGTTAGGTTAGGTTAGGTTAGGTTAGGTTAGGTTAGGTTAGGTTAGGTTAGGTTAGGTTAGGTTAGGTTAGGTTAGGTTAGGTTAGGTTAGGTTAGGTTAGGTTAGGTTAGGTTAGGTTAGGTTAGGTTAGGTTAGGTTAGGTTAGGTTAGGTTAGGTTAGGTTAGGTTAGGTTAGGTTAGGTTAGGTTAGGTTAGGTTAGGTTAGGTTAGGTTAGGTTAGGTTAGGTTAGGTTAGGTTAGGTTAGGTTAGGTTAGGTTAGGTTAGGTTAGGTTAGGTTAGGTTAGGTTAGGTTAGGTTAGGTTAGGTTAGGTTAGGTTAGGTTAGGTTAGGTTAGGTTAGGTTAGGTTAGGTTAGGTTAGGTTAGGTTAGGTTAGGTTAGGTTAGGTTAGGTTAGGTTAGGTTAGGTTAGGTTAGGTTAGGTTAGGTTAGGTTAGGTTAGGTTAGGTTAGGTTAGGTTAGGTTAGGTTAGGTTAGGTTAGGTTAGGTTAGGTTAGGTTAGGTTAGGTTAGGTTAGGTTAGGTTAGGTTAGGTTAGGTTAGGTTAGGTTAGGTTAGGTTAGGTTAGGTTAGGTTAGGTTAGGTTAGGTTAGGTTAGGTTAGGTTAGGTTAGGTTAGGTTAGGTTAGGTTAGGTTAGGTTAGGTTAGGTTAGGTTAGGTTAGGTTAGGTTAGGTTAGGTTAGGTTAGGTTAGGTTAGGTTAGGTTAGGTTAGGTTAGGTTAGGTTAGGTTAGGTTAGGTTAGGTTAGGTTAGGTTAGGTTAGGTTAGGTTAGGTTAGGTTAGGTTAGGTTAGGTTAGGTTAGGTTAGGTTAGGTTAGGTTAGGTTAGGTTAGGTTAGGTTAGGTTAGGTTAGGTTAGGTTAGGTTAGGTTAGGTTAGGTTAGGTTAGGTTAGGTTAGGTTAGGTTAGGTTAGGTTAGGTTAGGTTAGGTTAGGTTAGGTTAGGTTAGGTTAGGTTAGGTTAGGTTAGGTTAGGTTAGGTTAGGTTAGGTTAGGTTAGGTTAGGTTAGGTTAGGTTAGGTTAGGTTAGGTTAGGTTAGGTTAGGTTAGGTTAGGTTAGGTTAGGTTAGGTTAGGTTAGGTTAGGTTAGGTTAGGTTAGGTTAGGTTAGGTTAGGTTAGGTTAGGTTAGGTTAGGTTAGGTTAGGTTAGGTTAGGTTAGGTTAGGTTAGGTTAGGTTAGGTTAGGTTAGGTTAGGTTCGGTTAGGTTAGGTTAGGTTAGGTTAGGTTAGGTTAGGTTAGGTTAGGTTAGGTTAGGTTAGGTTAGGTTAGGTTAGGTTAGGTTAGGTTAGGTTAGGTTAGGTTAGGTTAGGTTAGGTTAGGTTAGGTTAGGTTAGGTTAGGTTAGGTTAGGTTAGGTTAGGTTAGGTTAGGTTAGGTTAGGTTAGGTTAGGTTAGGTTAGGTTAGGTTAGGTTAGGTTAGGTTAGGTTAGGTTAGGTTAGGTTAGGTTAGGTTAGGTTAGGTTAGGTTAGGTTAGGTTAGGTTAGGTTAGGTTAGGTTAGGTTAGGTTAGGTTAGGTTAGGTTAGGTTAGGTTAGGTTAGGTTAGGTTAGGTTAGGTTAGGTTAGGTTAGGTTAGGTTAGGTTAGGTTAGGTTAGGTTAGGTTAGGTTAGGTTAGGTTAGGTTAGGTTAGGTTAGGTTAGGTTAGGTTAGGTTAGGTTAGGTTAGGTTATTTTTTTGTTCGGCTCTATTCGCCCGGACGTAGTCCAGGATTAAATTTCTATCACCTTTCACTCCAGTTCTCGCAATTATTTCCTCTCGCACTTTCATACTTCATACAAGTTCTTTCTTTCATCCTTTCTCCAATTTTGCCGGCTTTAACTGAGTGGGATTCTCAGATGCAACTTTTACCTACCTATTCTAACACTATTTTTCTTACATCTATTGGGATTTTTATTTCAATAAGCATACACATCTTTTATTTTATTTTACAAATTATACATTTTAACAACTTATCTATAATTAGGTGCTACTCGTTATTATTAAACAATAATAATCTTAAGCTACCTTATCTATCTATCGGTTTTATTACTTCTATTTACAATGTTACATATTTTCTTACAAAAATCTAAAAATACATCTCTACTTTCCTTATTTGCTATCAATTTATGTAGTATGCTTGGGACGATTTGAACCCCTAACTTTTGTTCCAGGTCATACCTATCACGGCCGAACCTTGGGCAGGATATTATGAGATGGGGGACTGACTCAATCTCGTTAGGGTCACATGCGCATGATGGACTCTCCTTGCACTTGAATCGGTTCAAGTATTGGGAGAATCCACCATGCCCCGTGAAGATCTGGGTGAGCACCCCTGCGGGCTTGATTTTACGGATGAGGTTGTAAGCGTCGCCAGCGTCCGGAAAAAACATCTTTGTCACCGCTGCAGTTTCGCCTGCGCGATATCGGTTGTTCCATTTAATAATGGAGCGACCTCGTATCGTTCTCTTTGCGAATGATATAGGGCAACGGTCGTAATCTGCCTTCCTTTTGCATGCTAAAGCGGCCTCCTTGGCCAGTTCGTCGGCACGTTCATTGCCTGGGAGTCCAGCATGAGCTTTTATCCAGAACAAAGATACATCTTTGTTCTGGGCAAAAGCCTTCCGCAGGTTCTCCCTCGTTTCCACGGCAAGGGGGTGAAGAGAGCTATGGTTAGCGACCGTCTCCAAAGCGGCCCTCGAATCGCTGTATAGACCGTAACTCTTCTCCCTCCCCTTCAGGATTAAGCCCGTTGCCCTGCATATGGCCAAGAGCTCGGCCTGATAGACAGTGCAGTACGCGGACAGACAAAATTTTTGGTTCCGGAACTCGGCTCCGCCTTTCCACAAAGAAAGGGCGGCTCCGACCTTCCCCTCAATTTTGCTGCCGTCGGTGAATATACGCACCTCCTGCACATTATGTCTATCGACCAGACTCTGGTCTGAGAGGCACTCGAATCCTATGGCCACATGCACGGCAGGGTGTGGAGTCTCTGCAAACCTCACCGAACTCTCGGTCTCTCTGTCTCCTAACTCAGGCAGGGGCGACCCTCTCTTCGTCTCATACAGTGCGGCTGCTTCCTGTATTCTGAGGTCGAGAGGTAGTATCCCTGCGAGAGTCAATGCCGAGTGTAGAGAGACTGTTCGGTATGATTTGCAGAGCTTCTGGGCGAAACCCCGTTGCACCGCGTTCAGCAACTTCTGCACCCCTATCCTCTCGGCCACCGGAGCCCATGCTGCTGCCGCATATAAAATAACCGGCTCGACGCATGCCGTATAAATGAGCCTAATGACTTCCGGGTGCAAACCCCAATTTACTCTTGCGGCTCGTGATAACTGTTTATAAAACTCGATTGCGCGCTTAGTTTGTTGCTCCACGTGAGCGTTAAAAGTCAACCTATCGTCTATCACGAGTCCCAAAATTTTAGTATGGTTCGAGATTACTATGTCGACCCCCCCCATGGATAAGCGTGGGTTATCATATTTAAGTTTTCTCGTGAGAACTAATGCATTTGTTTTATGTGGCGCAAATTTTAATTTGTTTTTTCTTCCCCACTGATCCACGTAGTTGAGGGCCGCGTTTGCTTCTCTTGAGACTTCTAGAGCCGTGTCTCCATTAAACACTAACACTATGTCGTCGGCAAAAGCCTGGACATAATACCCCCTTCTCTCCAACTCTCTCAGCAGAGGGTCCAGTAAAAGATTCCAAAGTATTGGACCACCGATAGACCCTTGCACGCATCCTTTAGTAGTGCTTCTTTCTATTTCTTCCCCGGCGTATCTCACTCTGACTTTTCTGCGCTCCAGATAGCTATCCAGTAGCCTCCTGATGTTCACCGGGCACTTTTCCTCAGCCAAACGGACTCTGATTGCTGGCCACCATGCGCTGTCGAAGGCCCCCTCTATATCCAATGACACTAGGGTTACCAGCTTCTTCAGCTCAATCTTACCCTTGATATGGTGTATTAGCGTATAGAGGGCGTCCTCGGTGCTTCTCTGGGGCATGAATCCGTATTGGCGAGTACTAATCCGCGGTACAAGATGCCATTTCATCCTTGCTACTATCATCTTCTCCAGGACCTTCCCCAAGACCGGCAGGAGACCGATTGGTCTATAAGCCTTGGGGTTCGTATAATCGTCCTTGCCCGGTTTTCTCAATACCACTACTGTGGCTTCCTTCCAGATGTCCGGGAAGTGTCCGATCAGGAGACACTTGTTGAACAGGGCAAGGAACGCGTCCAGGTCCTGGTGGATAGCCCGGCTGCAGATGTCTGCTGTGAAGCCATCCGCCCCTGGGGCCTTCTTCGGATTAAAACTCCCCGCTGCGGTCTCTAGCTCCAACTTTGTAAACGGTGGGTCATGTTGTTCATCATGCCTCATGTCGTTTACACTATCCGCCGATATTCTGATCGTGCGGTGGTAATCTGAGTCAGTTTCCTTCAGGTCTTGTGGGTAGAATGTCTCCGCTAGTAAGATCGCCGATTCTTTGGGGTTCAAATGTGCTCCATCTTTGGATAGGGTCAAGTCTTCTGTTCTCCTGGTGGTCCGGCCTATTACTCTGTAAATCCCCTCCCATAGGCCTTCTCTGTCTTGCTTGCTGCAGAACTCCTTCCAGCTGTCAATTTGGGCTTTCTTGGCTTGGCACTCGTAGTGTTCTTTCTTCTCCAGGTACTCAGCTACCACTATGTCTCTGCGGTGCGGTGCCGCGTTCCTGATCTTTCGCCTGAAGGTAGTGGTAACTTTTTTCAGCCTTGCGAGCTCATCATTCCACCATGGGATTTTGAGTACTTCGGTACCCTTTTTGACTGGCATGCTGTTTCTGCATGCATCGGTAATGGCCTCAGTGTAATCTCGGATAACTTGTTCGAGTTGTTGTGGACTGCTAATGTTATTGATGCTCTCTGAGTTGATGTTTTTCCGAGCTTTGGCCTCTGTAAATTCGGTGTTAAAAAGATCCCAGTTTGCCTTTCTCGTGTTGTAAAGTCTAGTTGTTCTTTGGACTTTCAGTCCTTTCGACTTTTGGAGACAGATTTCGAAAGTGATGGCATTGTGGTCAGAGCTCGTCATCTCCTGGTCTACCCTCCAGTTATCGACCAGCTCAAGCAGGTCTTCCGTACAGGCTGTGATGTCAACGTGACTGGCGAACACCCTCGTACCTCTCACGGTGTCAAAAGTGGGTGTGTCACCTGTATTGAGTACCTGTAATCCCGACTCTTCCAGGGTTCCGGACATTTCTTCACCCCTGTGGTCTTCTACGGTGCTGCCCCACCAGGTACTCTTGGCATTACTATCTCCGCCTATAAGCAGTAATCTTGGGCCCAGCTCCTCTACGACCGTTCTCAGCCGCTCCAGGTACGGCGCAATGGGTTGATCCGGTTCAAAGTAGAAGGAGACCGCCGCGATTTCCCAGGCTCTGGTTCGGATCCTCACTGCGACTATGTTGTCGCAAGTGAGTTTCGGGCACTGCAGGACGTCGAGGTCGTCATCAAAGACGACTATCGCCGCCTTGACAGTCCCATCTCCTACTGTAGAGTTCTGAAAGATCCTCGCCCCACGGTAGTCCTTCATCCTTCTCACCCTTCCCACATACGGTTCCTGGACCAGCGCAAACGCCAATTTGCGTCTGCTGGCCTCCACCATGAGCTCGGTCGTTGCAAGATTCTTGCGTTGAAGGTTCGCCTGAGCCACTGCATAACATCTGGTGGGGACGCCTGCCCCAGAACGTGTTGGAACCACCTCAGCAATACTGGACTTTAGCTCGTGCCAGTGCCTCCCACTTCCGTCGCACCGGGCACTCTGAGCTAAAGGCGTTGTGTTCTACATGTTCTAATTTGGCCGCAACACAATTGCAGCACCTTGGCGCTGCTTGTGCCAGCCAATCCGCGCATTCATTTCTCATATGAGAGCCGCCACAGTGTGAGCACTTCGGTATGGTTTCCTTACAAAATCTCCTGCCATGCCCATATGCTAAGCACATTGAGCATTGGACCAGAGGGGATTGGTCTGCAACACGCACTCGCTGCATATCTATGTGCACTGCTCCCTTGTCCAGCAGGCGATTATATATCTGTGGGGCTACTCTTAGCACAACGTGGTTAAGTAGTGGGTTCCTTGCTCTTCTTCTGAACTTTATCTCCATGCGGCTCTCCTCCGTTTGGAGGCCATGGAAGACCACTCCGTTCTGGTTTCTCAAAGCCGTAAGGATGTCCTCATCAGTATGACTGGCGATGACATCCCTAAAGATGACCATAGGATCTTGGTTCTTCATGTCCTCAAAACTGAGGCGATCTGCGGCACATTGGAGTCGTTCTTTCACTTTCTCACGTTCTTCTTTGGTTCTGCAGCCTAATATAACTTTTTTATCTTTTACTTTGCGGACTCTCTCTACTGTCACCCACCCGTCCTTCGCGTTCACAGCTTCTCTCACCTGGCTCATCAGTTCGTCACCTGTCTCGGACTCATTCCGTGACTCAATGACAACTGAGTGTAGAGCGCTCCTCCTGGTCGTTCTCTGTGTCGTAGGTGGTGGTGCCGCTGCGGCTCCTGCGTAAGTCAGGTGCTTTGTCACTGCATCTTGGTGAGAGAGAACAGTTTCTCTTAGTTTTCCCAACTCAAAGTTTGTTTTTTCGATCTTTTCTGCTTGTGTTTTTAGCATGTTTACAATTTCTTCCTGTCTATTTCTCTCATTTTTGTCCCCTTTTGTTTTTTCTATGTCTGTCCTGTCATTAATTTTCTTTTCTTTTTCAGGTTCGTCAGATGCTGTCTGCGCCTTCACCAACTGGTAGAGCTGCTCCACCGCTTGAGTGATTCCGGCCTTCAGATCCGAGCGGAGATTGCGGGACTCTCCAATGAGAGTCTTCGCCTTCACCAGCCAGTTCCTGGCCTGAGTCACTCGATCGGCGGGCTTTGTCGGCTCTGTTCTTTGCCGTGGGGATGCTGCTGTTGCCTCCGTCGAAGCTCTACGCGCTACTCCTCTCGTCTCTGCGGGGGGCGCTGCCTTCGTCTTCGGTTTCAGCGATGCTGCGGCTGCTGGGATGGTCTTTTTTGGTGAGTGCACAGTCGACGTGCCTGGTCTAGATTCGGTGGCGCTCTCCCACTCTCCTATGCTACGTCTTACATGAGACGTCAATGTCCGCGTCGAGTTAAGTTGCGAGGGGCCAGCCCTCTCGTCACTTGCCGGAGATATGGGGGGGTTCGACACCTCTACCTTTTTTATGGGGGTACGTGCTAAAGCCATTGTAAGGCGAATAGAGCTACGTCGGGTCAAATAGAAGGTTTAATAATAAACCGTGTAAACTAACTAACCTAAGAGTACTGGTCAAAAGACTCAGTAGTCAATAAAAGACAAAACACAAAAGAGAATAAAATAATATAAAATTTTACAACAATGTATAGACACTCTTAGTGCACACTGAAGTCAAGATTTGACTATTCTAATACCTATTCCTATTTTACAGATCGTCGCAGTCGTCAAGCCAGCAGGGATGTCACAATAGAAGGCGCCAATAGCAGGTAAGTGCAAAAAGGTGCTATGTAGAGTCCCAGAATGAGACTCCCGGTCGTTGTTTGCTGCCTTTCCTCTTTTTCCCGGCCGAAAAACGGCTTTTATTCGTCGACAAAAAGTTCCGTAAAACTCTATATAGAGCTACGGGGCTCACAGTGCTGCAGACCTATGGAGCTCTAACTGGCAATAACAACAGTGAAAACCCGGTGTCTCTGGGACTTCTGGGAGCGAAGTTACGGCTGTATAAAATTTTCCAAGATGGCGGCCAAGATGGCTGCCAAAACTTTGAGTCCGTTTTTCTCCGCTTCCCGTGGTCCAAATTCGCGGGGAAAAAAGTCCTCCGGGGTTGCCAATAGAGACCTACTCTATATACTAAAAACCTCTACAAGATATTTTTGAAAAATTTTGAAATTTTGAAAAAATTTTGACTACACCGATTTTGATGAAACTCTGTAGACAGATGCGGCTCCTCGGCCTCGACTTAGCAGAGAAAACCGCGAGTCGCTAGGACCACCAGGAGCGGAGCTACGTTGGTTCTTTCAAAAACAAAATGGCGGTCCAAGATGGCCGCCAAAACTTTGAACCTCTGTATCTCCGCAACCGCTAGCCGTAGAAACCCGAGATCGGTATCCCTGAGTTTGTCTTGGCGAGGGCTATGTGGCTCTATCGTTCTTCTGAATATGTAGAGCTCCAAATCTATTTTAAAATTTCACCAATGTAGAGTCTCCTATTTATATCCTAACCTGTGTCTGATCCTAATTTTCTACTTACAGTATACTAAAATAAAAAATAAAGTCTACTCTACCTAGCTAAAATCCAAACGGCTCTATGTAGAGCTTTGGACCCCAATAAGAAAATGTGCGTCTCCGCGAGCCGCGCAAAGCCGTTTTTACCGCGTCAAAATCGGACAGTAAATGGCCGAGTTATTGATTTTAATAAGTTTTCTAAAAATTTCCGTTTACGTAATTTGAAACCGAAAATGACCCCCTCGAAATTTTGAATTTTGAAGAAATTTTTTCGCCCGATTTGTAGAAACCCCCGAAAAAATAACTTGACCGAAGCAAAAATTTAGAAACTTTCAACCCCTGTCAAGTTACAGCCCTTTCAATTTTCTAATTTTTCTAATTAATCCAAGTTTCCCGCCCGTGATTAATTTTAAATAAAATCCCCACTATAATTATAAAAATTCCAATTAAAATATACTTTTAAAGTTAATGAACTAACCTACTATAATGAGATTTTAAAACTATGAATTTTTAATATTTAGGGGGTTTTATGTAGTTCTAAAGTTAATTTATTAAATTTTGAAGAAATTTTCCAAAAACAATGCCTAAAAAATACCTAATTATGCCTAAAAAATGTCAAATTTTATGTTTATTTGTTAAACTAACAGCCTTTAGTTTAAAATAAAAGGAAAAAGAAAATTTTATTTATAATTAAGAAATTTATATCGGTTTTTGTTTTAGGGGTAGTTTTTACCTGTGATTATTCAGATTTAAATAGCGCCTAAACTATTGGTGTTAGGGGGTTCAAACCTTTTGCATAGGATAGAATAATAAATAAGCTTTAAAACGTGGTTGCTCAACCCCACGCGAAAACAACCCTCTGTAAACAGGGGGTGCGCAAACTAAATTTTTTACAAATTTTAAAATTAAAAATGCCTAAAACTAACACAAAAATAAATGAAATATGGAAAAAGAAACGGAATTAAGTTAACACTAATAGGATGTACAAACACTGATTTTTTGAAATTTTTTAGGGGTTGTTTTCACCCTAAAATAAATTATTTTCTATTTTTACAGTTAACAAAAACTTAAATAAATAAAAAACTACTCGCTAAAAAATTCTGGATTTTTGATATATTATTCTACTAATTAAAAGCTATTTTTTAAAAGTCTTTAATAGGGCTGTCACCGATCTCGTTCGGGCGCTAGGGCTGTCACAAGATTTTGAGAACTTGTAAGGGTTGTAAAACACGAACCACTTAACTTAAAATTATTTTAAAAGTGCCTCCCTGCTCTTCGGTGATCCGGTAATGTGTCCTGCTGGTCAGGTGCAGCCGGGCGACGCTGGATCAAGGACCACGTTCCACGTGGTCACTTGTTTTTTTGCAGATAACTCCGGATCACGTGACCGGAAAAATCCAAGTGAGGTGTCACGTGACGCGGCTTGCAAATCCGCTCCGAACTGCACTTCACAAAGTTGGGGTCACCGCGATGATTCGCGAGTTATTCGCTAAAAACTGTGTCACTTTTGTGTTTTTTCACAATTTTCACGGAAAAATGTCACAAATTTTCTCCGATTTCAAAAATTTTTTCACTTCCACATTCGTCTCGTCAGCGCGCTTCTTTTGATATATCGCACGGTGTAGTTCGGCGAAAAAATACCACTTTCGCGATTTTTCGACCGCGGAGCGGCTTATTTTCGTGGCGCTCGCGGCGGGGAGCGACTTGCGACTGGTTAGGTTAGGTTAGGTTAGGTTAGGTTAGGTTAGGTTAGGTTAGGTTAGGTTAGGTTAGGTTAGGTTAGGTTAGGTTAGGTTAGGTTAGGTTAGGTTAGGTTAGGTTAGGTTAGGTTAGGTTAGGTTAGGTTAGGTTAGGTTAGGTTAGGTTAGGTTAGGTTAGGTTAGGTTAGGTTAGGTTAGGTTAGGTTAGGTTAGGTTAGGTTAGGTTAGGTTAGGTTAGGTTAGGTTAGGTTAGGTTAGGTTAGGTTAGGTTAGGTTAGGTTAGGTTAGGTTAGGTTAGGTTAGGTTAGGTTAGGTTAGGTTAGGTTAGGTTAGGTTAGGTTAGGTTAGGTTAGGTTAGGTTAGGTTAGGTTAGGTTAGGTTAGGTTAGGTTAGGTTAGGTTAGGTTAGGTTAGGTTAGGTTAGGTTAGGTTAGGTTAGGTTAGGTTAGGTTAGGTTAGGTTAGGTTAGGTTAGGTTAGGTTAGGTTAGGTTAGGTTAGGTTAGGTTAGGTTAGGTTAGGTTAGGTTAGGTTAGGTTAGGTTAGGTTAGGTTAGGTTAGGTTAGGTTAGGTTAGGTTAGGTTAGGTTAGGTTAGGTTAGGTTAGGTTAGGTTAGGTTAGGTTAGGTTAGGTTAGGTTAGGTTAGGTTAGGTTAGGTTAGGTTAGGTTAGGTTAGGTTAGGTTAGGTTAGGTTAGGTTAGGTTAGGTTAGGTTAGGTTAGGTTAGGTTAGGTTAGGTTAGGTTAGGTTAGGTTAGGTTAGGTTAGGTTAGGTTAGGTTAGGTTAGGTTAGGTTAGGTTAGGTTAGGTTAGGTTAGGTTAGGTTAGGTTAGGTTAGGTTAGGTTAGGTTAGGTTAGGTTAGGTTAGGTTAGGTTAGGTTAGGTTAGGTTAGGTTAGGTTAGGTTAGGTTAGGTTAGGTTAGGTTAGGTTAGGTTAGGTTAGGTTAGGTTAGGTTAGGTTAGGTTAGGTTAGGTTAGGTTAGGTTAGGTTAGGTTAGGTTAGGTTAGGTTAGGTTAGGTTAGGTTAGGTTAGGTTAGGTTAGGTTAGGTTAGGTTAGGTTAGGTTAGGTTAGGTTAGGTTAGGTTAGGTTAGGTTAGGTTAGGTTAGGTTAGGTTAGGTTAGGTTAGGTTAGGTTAGGTTAGGTTAGGTTAGGTTAGGTTAGGTTAGGTTAGGTTAGGTTAGGTTAGGTTAGGTTAGGTTAGGTTAGGTTAGGTTAGGTTAGGTTAGGTTAGGTTAGGTTAGGTTAGGTTAGGTTAGGTTAGGTTAGGTTAGGTTAGGTTAGGTTAGGTTAGGTTAGGTTAGGTTAGGTTAGGTTAGGTTAGGTTAGGTTAGGTTAGGTTAGGTTAGGTTAGGTTAGGTTAGGTTAGGTTAGGTTAGGTTAGGTTAGGTTAGGTTAGGTTAGGTTAGGTTAGGTTAGGTTAGGTTAGGTTAGGTTAGGTTAGGTTAGGTTAGGTTAGGTTAGGTTAGGTTAGGTTAGGTTAGGTTAGGTTAGGTTAGGTTAGGTTAGGTTAGGTTAGGTTAGGTTAGGTTAGGTTAGGTTAGGTTAGGTTAGGTTAGGTTAGGTTAGGTTAGGTTAGGTTAGGTTAGGTTAGGTTAGGTTAGGTTAGGTTAGGTTAGGTTAGGTTAGGTTAGGTTAGGTTAGGTTAGGTTAGGTTAGGTTAGGTTAGGTTAGGTTAGGTTAGGTTAGGTTAGGTTAGGTTAGGTTAGGTTAGGTTAGGTTAGGTTAGGTTAGGTTAGGTTAGGTTAGGTTAGGTTAGGTTAGGTTAGGTTAGGTTAGGTTAGGTTAGGTTAGGTTAGGTTAGGTTAGGTTAGGTTAGGTTAGGTTAGGTTAGGTTAGGTTAGGTTAGGTTAGGTTAGGTTAGGTTAGGTTAGGTTAGGTTAGGTTAGGTTAGGTTAGGTTAGGTTAGGTTAGGTTAGGTTAGGTTAGGTTAGGTTAGGTTAGGTTAGGTTAGGTTAGGTTAGGTTAGGTTAGGTTAGGTTAGGTTAGGTTAGGTTAGGTTAGGTTAGGTTAGGTTAGGTTAGGTTAGGTTAGGTTAGGTTAGGTTAGGTTAGGTTAGGTTAGGTTAGGTTAGGTTAGGTTAGGTTAGGTTAGGTTAGGTTAGGTTAGGTTAGGTTAGGTTAGGTTAGGTTAGGTTAGGTTAGGTTAGGTTAGGTTAGGTTAGGTTAGGTTAGGTTAGGTTAGGTTAGGTTAGGTTAGGTTAGGTTAGGTTAGGTTAGGTTAGGTTAGGTTAGGTTAGGTTAGGTTAGGTTAGGTTAGGTTAGGTTAGGTTAGGTTAGGTTAGGTTAGGTTAGGTTAGGTTAGGTTAGGTTAGGTTAGGTTAGGTTAGGTTAGGTTAGGTTAGGTTAGGTTAGGTTAGGTTAGGTTAGGTTAGGTTAGGTTAGGTTAGGTTAGGTTAGGTTAGGTTAGGTTAGGTTAGGTTAGGTTAGGTTAGGTTAGGTTAGGTTAGGTTAGGTTAGGTTAGGTTAGGTTAGGTTAGGTTAGGTTAGGTTAGGTTAGGTTAGGTTAGGTTAGGTTAGGTTAGGTTAGGTTAGGTTAGGTTAGGTTAGGTTAGGTTAGGTTAGGTTAGGTTAGGTTAGGTTAGGTTAGGTTAGGTTAGGTTAGGTTAGGTTAGGTTAGGTTAGGTTAGGTTAGGTTAGGTTAGGTTAGGTTAGGTTAGGTTAGGTTAGGTTAGGTTAGGTTAGGTTAGGTTAGGTTAGGTTAGGTTAGGTTAGGTTAGGTTAGGTTAGGTTAGGTTAGGTTAGGTTAGGTTAGGTTAGGTTAGGTTAGGTTAGGTTAGGTTAGGTTAGGTTAGGTTAGGTTAGGTTAGGTTAGGTTAGGTTAGGTTAGGTTAGGTTAGGTTAGGTTAGGTTAGGTTAGGTTAGGTTAGGTTAGGTTAGGTTAGGTTAGGTTAGGTTAGGTTAGGTTAGGTTAGGTTAGGTTAGGTTAGGTTAGGTTAGGTTAGGTTAGGTTAGGTTAGGTTAGGTTAGGTTAGGTTAGGTTAGGTTAGGTTAGGTTAGGTTAGGTTAGGTTAGGTTAGGTTAGGTTAGGTTAGGTTAGGTTAGGTTAGGTTAGGTTAGGTTAGGTTAGGTTAGGTTAGGTTAGGTTAGGTTAGGTTAGGTTAGGTTAGGTTAGGTTAGGTTAGGTTAGGTTAGGTTAGGTTAGGTTAGGTTAGGTTAGGTTAGGTTAGGTTAGGTTAGGTTAGGTTAGGTTAGGTTAGGTTAGGTTAGGTTAGGTTAGGTTAGGTTAGGTTAGGTTAGGTTAGGTTAGGTTAGGTTAGGTTAGGTTAGGTTAGGTTAGGTTAGGTTAGGTTAGGTTAGGTTAGGTTAGGTTAGGTTAGGTTAGGTTAGGTTAGGTTAGGTTAGGTTAGGTTAGGTTAGGTTAGGTTAGGTTAGGTTAGGTTAGGTTAGGTTAGGTTAGGTTAGGTTAGGTTAGGTTAGGTTAGGTTAGGTTAGGTTAGGTTAGGTTAGGTTAGGTTAGGTTAGGTTAGGTTAGGTTAGGTTAGGTTAGGTTAGGTTAGGTTAGGTTAGGTTAGGTTAGGTTAGGTTAGGTTAGGTTAGGTTAGGTTAGGTTAGGTTAGGTTAGGTTAGGTTAGGTTAGGTTAGGTTAGGTTAGGTTAGGTTAGGTTAGGTTAGGTTAGGTTAGGTTAGGTTAGGTTAGGTTAGGTTAGGTTAGGTTAGGTTAGGTTAGGTTAGGTTAGGTTAGGTTAGGTTAGGTTAGGTTAGGTTAGGTTAGGTTAGGTTAGGTTAGGTTAGGTTAGGTTAGGTTAGGTTAGGTTAGGTTAGGTTAGGTTAGGTTAGGTTAGGTTAGGTTAGGTTAGGTTAGGTTAGGTTAGGTTAGGTTAGGTTAGGTTAGGTTAGGTTAGGTTAGGTTAGGTTAGGTTAGGTTAGGTTAGGTTAGGTTAGGTTAGGTTAGGTTAGGTTAGGTTAGGTTAGGTTAGGTTAGGTTAGGTTAGGTTAGGTTAGGTTAGGTTAGGTTAGGTTAGGTTAGGTTAGGTTAGGTTAGGTTAGGTTAGGTTAGGTTAGGTTAGGTTAGGTTAGGTTAGGTTAGGTTAGGTTAGGTTAGGTTAGGTTAGGTTAGGTTAGGTTAGGTTAGGTTAGGTTAGGTTAGGTTAGGTTAGGTTAGGTTAGGTTAGGTTAGGTTAGGTTAGGTTAGGTTAGGTTAGGTTAGGTTAGGTTAGGTTAGGTTAGGTTAGGTTAGGTTAGGTTAGGTTAGGTTAGGTTAGGTTAGGTTAGGTTAGGTTAGGTTAGGTTAGGTTAGGTTAGGTTAGGTTAGGTTAGGTTAGGTTAGGTTAGGTTAGGTTAGGTTAGGTTAGGTTAGGTTAGGTTAGGTTAGGTTAGGTTAGGTTAGGTTAGGTTAGGTTAGGTTAGGTTAGGTTAGGTTAGGTTAGGTTAGGTTAGGTTAGGTTAGGTTAGGTTAGGTTAGGTTAGGTTAGGTTAGGTTAGGTTAGGTTAGGTTAGGTTAGGTTAGGTTAGGTTAGGTTAGGTTAGGTTAGGTTAGGTTAGGTTAGGTTAGGTTAGGTTAGGTTAGGTTAGGTTAGGTTAGGTTAGGTTAGGTTAGGTTAGGTTAGGTTAGGTTAGGTTAGGTTAGGTTAGGTTAGGTTAGGTTAGGTTAGGTTAGGTTAGGTTAGGTTAGGTTAGGTTAGGTTAGGTTAGGTTAGGTTAGGTTAGGTTAGGTTAGGTTAGGTTAGGTTAGGTTAGGTTAGGTTAGGTTAGGTTAGGTTAGGTTAGGTTAGGTTAGGTTAGGTTAGGTTAGGTTAGGTTAGGTTAGGTTAGGTTAGGTTAGGTTAGGTTAGGTTAGGTTAGGTTAGGTTAGGTTAGGTTAGGTTAGGTTAGGTTAGGTTAGGTTAGGTTAGGTTAGGTTAGGTTAGGTTAGGTTAGGTTAGGTTAGGTTAGGTTAGGTTAGAGTTAGGTTAGGTTAGGTTAGGTTAGGTTAGGTTAGGTTAGGTTAGGTTAGGTTAGGTTAGGTTAGGTTAGGTTAGGTTAGGTTAGGTTAGGTTAGGTTAGGTTAGGTTAGGTTAGGTTAGGTTAGGTTAGGTTAGGTTAGGTTAGGTTAGGTTAGGTTAGGTTAGGTTAGGTTAGGTTAGGTTAGGTTAGGTTAGGTTAGGTTAGGTTAGGTTAGGTTAGGTTAGGTTAGGTTAGGTTAGGTTAGGTTAGGTTAGGTTAGGTTAGGTTAGGTTAGGTTAGGTTAGGTTAGGTTAGGTTAGGTTAGGTTAGGTTAGGTTAGGTTAGGTTAGGTTAGGTTAGGTTAGGTTAGGTTAGGTTAGGTTAGGTTAGGTTAGGTTAGGTTAGGTTAGGTTAGGTTAGGTTAGGTTAGGTTAGGTTAGGTTAGGTTAGGTTAGGTTAGGTTAGGTTAGGTTAGGTTAGGTTAGGTTAGGTTAGGTTAGGTTAGGTTAGGTTAGGTTAGGTTAGGTTAGGTTAGGTTAGGTTAGGTTAGGTTAGGTTAGGTTAGGTTAGG